>OW026315.1:22072862-22074449 GCA_932273695.1 Apotomis betuletana
TAGCAGGGTGCACGGCTGGAAAAAATCCTCATGGACGCCTGGGAAGGGAGGACCCAGACAGTGCCGGACTTTTACCGGCTAAAAACCAGCCATGCACCCCTTACAAATTTGAACTTACTGACTAATTTCATGCAATTTAGCCTAGTTTTAATTACACATATTACTAGAGCTTCTAAACTTACATTTTTATATAAAATTAGGCCATCTCGCGTGCATCTCTCTTACCGAGATGCCGGGAGGCTTGTAGTCAAACCAAATAAATTAAACGAAACAATAAATTACTGTAAGTACATCTCTCATCATTATTCTAGACATGCATATTCAAATCTGAGAGCAATTTGCACACATCCATTTAACTTTTTAGCAAACTAGTAAACTAAACTGCATATTTCTTAAATAACTAACTCCCTTTTCCCCTTTTTCCCCACCCGGAGTTGCACCCCCAATTTTTCCGGTATTTACAATTTGAACAATAGAAAATCTTACAGATAATTTTCAGACAAATTAGGATGAAATCTAAATTATGAATTATTTTTAAAATACTCAATTAAATCTGCATTAAAACTTTGTATGGATAATAATTAAAACTGCAAAAATAACTGACTATATCACTATTATAATCTCTTGTATGAAATAATAAAACACTGTAAAAACATGCAATTAAAATCCCCATTATCCCATATGTAAACAATAGTAAAACTTAGCAAATCATTAGTGAAAGATACAATCAGTAGACAGCTTCATTTTTAGGCATCCCAAGAGACTATACAATTTGTGTCTCAATATAATAATTAAAACTGTAAAAATAACATACCACTATAATAATGAAATAATTAAACACTGTAAAAACATGCAATTAAAATCTCCATTATCCTATATGGAACAATAGTAAAACTGTAGAGATGTTAAATTAAAATTGATTTGTTAGCAAATCATTAGTGAAAGATACAATAAGTAGACAGCTTCATTTTTAGGCATCCCAAGAGACTAATCAATTTGTGTCTCAATTATAAACAATTAATAGTGTAAAAGTGTAAAAATATAAATCCCAATCAAATCAAATAATAATTAAAACTGCAAAAATAAATAAGTAAAAATCACAATTGTATATAATAAAACTGTAAAAAATTTATTAAAACTGTAAAAATAATTAAAACTGTAAAAGTATTCTAACTAAAATCGAATAATTAAATAAAATTGCAATTTCAAATATCCTAGCCAACTTTCAAAATCCTTCTACACCACCTTAGACCCATTTTCCTTTCCAGCCCTGCGTAGAGTGCGCCTAGCGAATGCCATGAATACAGTACGGGCATCGTCATCTTCCATGATCGTTTGGAGGTTACTGGCAGTGATCGTCATTCCCATTCTGCTCTCACAGTCCAGTCTGTCTATCCCGTATATCGGGCAGTCTGAAAGTATGTGCGTGATGGTTTCCTCAGACTGGTCGTCGCAGGAGCAGAATGGGGAGTCAATCAGTTTGAATCTATGGAGGTACTGCTTGAGGCCTCCATGGCCAGTAAAAAGCTGGGCGTTGGCGCTGTCAGTGGTGACCTTTGCCAGTATGGACTTAGCCTTCCTGACATC
>OW026316.1:0-7500 GCA_932273695.1 Apotomis betuletana
ACCTAACCTAACCTAACCTAACCTAACCTAACCTAACCTAACCTAACCTAACCTAACCTAACCTAACCTAACCTAACCTAACCTAACCTAACCTAACCTAACCTAACCTAACCTAACCTAACCTAACCTAACCTAACCTAACCTAACCTAACCTAACCTAACCTAACCTAACCTAACCTAACCTAACCTAACCTAACCTAACCTAACCTAACCTAACCTAACCTAACCTAACCTAACCTAACCTAACCTAACCTAACCTAACCTAACCTAACCTAACCTAACCTAACCTAACCTAACCTAACCTAACCTAACCTAACCTAACCTAACCTAACCTAACCTAACCTAACCTAACCTAACCTAACCTAACCTAACCTAACCTAACCTAACCTAACCTAACCTAACCTAACCTAACCTAACCTAACCTAACCTAACCTAACCTAACCTAACCTAACCTAACCTAACCTAACCTAACCTAACCTAACCTAACCTAACCTAACCTAACCTAACCTAACCTAACCTAACCTAACCTAACCTAACCTAACCTAACCTAACCTAACCTAACCTAACCTAACCTAACCTAACCTAACCTAACCTAACCTAACCTAACCTAACCTAACCTAACCTAACCTAACCTAACCTAACCTAACCTAACCTAACCTAACCTAACCTAACCTAACCTAACCTAACCTAACCTAACCTAACCTAACCTAACCTAACCTAACCTAACCTAACCTAACCTAACCTAACCTAACCTAACCTAACCTAACCTAACCTAACCTAACCTAACCTAACCTAACCTAACCTAACCTAACCTAACCTAACCTAACCTAACCTAACCTAACCTAACCTAACCTAACCTAACCTAACCTAACCTAACCTAACCTAACCTAACCTAACCTAACCTAACCTAACCTAACCTAACCTAACCTAACCTAACCTAACCTAACCTAACCTAACCTAACCTAACCTAACCTAACCTAACCTAACCTAACCTAACCTAACCTAACCTAACCTAACCTAACCTAACCTAACCTAACCTAACCTAACCTAACCTAACCTAACCTAACCTAACCTAACCTAACCTAACCTAACCTAACCTAACCTAACCTAACCTAACCTAACCTAACCTAACCTAACCTAACCTAACCTAACCTAACCTAACCTAACCTAACCTAACCTAACCTAACCTAACCTAACCTAACCTAACCTAACCTAACCTAACCTAACCTAACCTAACCTAACCTAACCTAACCTAACCTAACCTAACCTAACCTAACCTAACCTAACCTAACCTAACCTAACCTAACCTAACCTAACCTAACCTAACCTAACCTAACCTAACCTAACCTAACCTAACCTAACCTAACCTAACCTAACCTAACCTAACCTAACCTAACCTAACCTAACCTAACCTAACCTAACCTAACCTAACCTAACCTAACCTAACCTAACCTAACCTAACCTAACCTAACCTAACCTAACCTAACCTAACCTAACCTAACCTAACCTAACCTAACCTAACCTAACCTAACCTAACCTAACCTAACCTAACCTAACCTAACCTAACCTAACCTAACCTAACCTAACCTAACCTAACCTAACCTAACCTAACCTAACCTAACCTAACCTAACCTAACCTAACCTAACCTAACCTAACCTAACCTAACCTAACCTAACCTAACCTAACCTAACCTAACCTAACCTAACCTAACCTAACCTAACCTAACCTAACCTAACCTAACCTAACCTATCCTAACCTAACCTAACCTAACCTAACCTAACCTAACCTAACCTAACCTAACCTAACCTAACCTAACCTAACCTAACCTAACCTAACCTAACCTAACCTAACCTAACCTAACCTAACCTAACCTAACCTAACCTAACCTAACCTAACCTAACCTAACCTAACCTAACCTAACCTAACCTAACCTAACCTAACCTAACCTAACCTAACCTAACCTAACCTAACCTAACCTAACCTAACCTAACCTAACCTAACCTAACCTAACCTAACCTAACCTAACCTAACCTAACCTAACCTAACCTAACCTAACCTATCCTAACCTAACCTAACCTAACCTAACCTAACCTAACCTAACCTAACCTAACCTAACCTAACCTAACCTAACCTAACCTAACCTAACCTAACCTAACCTAACCTAACCTAACCTAACCTAACCTAACCTAACCTAACCTAACCTAACCTAACCTAACCTAACCTAACCTAACCTAACCTAACCTAACCTAACCTAACCTAACCTAACCTAACCTAACCTAACCTAACCTAACCTAACCTAACCTAACCTAACCTAACCTAACCTAACCTAACCTAACCTAACCTAACCTAACCTAACCTAACCTAACCTAACCTAACCTAACCTAACCTAACCTAACCTAACCTAACCTAACCTAACCTAACCTAACCTAACCTAACCTAACCTAACCTAACCTAACCTAACCTAACCTAACCTAACCTAACCTAACCTAACCTAACCTAACCTAACCTAACCTAACCTAACCTAACCTAACCTAACCTAACCTAACCTAACCTAACCTAACCTAACCTAACCTAACCTAACCTAACCTAACCTAACCTAACCTAACCTAACCTAACCTAACCTAACCTAACCTAACCTAACCTAACCTAACCTAACCTAACCTAACCTAACCTAACCTAACCTAACCTAACCTAACCTAACCTAACCTAACCTAACCTAACCTAACCTAACCTAACCTAACCTAACCTAACCTAACCTAACCTAACCTAACCTAACCTAACCTAACCTAACCTAACCTAACCTAACCTAACCTAACCTAACCTAACCTAACCTAACCTAACCTAACCTAACCTAACCTAACCTAACCTAACCTAACCTAACCTAACCTAACCTAACCTAACCTAACCTAACCTAACCTAACCTAACCTAACCTAACCTAACCTAACCTAACCTAACCTAACCTAACCTAACCTAACCTAACCTAACCTAACCTAACCTAACCTAACCTAACCTAACCTAACCTAACCTAACCTAACCTAACCTAACCTAACCTAACCTAACCTAACCTAACCTAACCTAACCTAACCTAACCTAACCTAACCTAACCTAACCTAACCTAACCTAACCTAACCTAACCTAACCTAACCTAACCTAACCTAACCTAACCTAACCTAACCTAACCTAACCTAACCTAACCTAACCTAACCTAACCTAACCTAACCTAACCTAACCTAACCTAACCTAACCTAACCTAACCTAACCTAACCTAACCTAACCTAACCTAACCTAACCTAACCTAACCTAACCTAACCTAACCTAACCTAACCTAACCTAACCTAACCTAACCTAACCTAACCTAACCTAACCTAACCTAACCTAACCTAACCTAACCTAACCTAACCTAACCTAACCTAACCTAACCTAACCTAACCTAACCTAACCTAACCTAACCTAACCTAACCTAACCTAACCTAACCTAACCTAACCTAACCTAACCTAACCTAACCTAACCTAACCTAACCTAACCTAACCTAACCTAACCTAACCTAACCTAACCTAACCTAACCTAACCTAACCTAACCTAACCTAACCTAACCTAACCTAACCTAACCTAACCTAACCTAACCTAACCTAACCTAACCTAACCTAACCTAACCTAACCTAACCTAACCTAACCTAACCTAACCTAACCTAACCTAACCTAACCTAACCTAACCTAACCTAACCTAACCTAACCTAACCTAACCTAACCTAACCTAACCTAACCTAACCTAACCTAACCTAACCTAACCTAACCTAACCTAACCTAACCTAACCTAACCTAACCTAACCTAACCTAACCTAACCTAACCTAACCTAACCTAACCTAACCTAACCTAACCTAACCTAACCTAACCTAACCTAACCTAACCTAACCTAACCTAACCTAACCTAACCTAACCTAACCTAACCTAACCTAACCTAACCTAACCTAACCTAACCTAACCTAACCTAACCTAACCTAACCTAACCTAACCTAACCTAACCTAACCTAACCTAACCTAACCTAACCTAACCTAACCTAACCTAACCTAACCTAACCTAACCTAACCTAACCTAACCTAACCTAACCTAACCTAACCTAACCTAACCTAACCTAACCTAACCTAACCTAACCTAACCTAACCTAACCTAACCTAACCTAACCTAACCTAACCTAACCTAACCTAACCTAACCTAACCTAACCTAACCTAACCTAACCTAACCTAACCTAACCTAACCTAACCTAACCTAACCTAACCTAACCTAACCTAACCTAACCTAACCTAACCTAACCTAACCTAACCTAACCTAACCTAACCTAACCTAACCTAACCTAACCTAACCTAACCTAACCTAACCTAACCTAACCTAACCTAACCTAACCTAACCTAACCTAACCTAACCTAACCTAACCTAACCTAACCTAACCTAACCTAACCTAACCTAACCTAACCTAACCTAACCTAACCTAACCTAACCTAACCTAACCTAACCTAACCTAACCTAACCTAACCTAACCTAACCTAACCTAACCTAACCTAACCTAACCTAACCTAACCTAACCTAACCTAACCTAACCTAACCTAACCTAACCTAACCTAACCTAACCTAACCTAACCTAACCTAACCTAACCTAACCTAACCTAACCTAACCTAACCTAACCTAACCTAACCTAACCTAACCTAACCTAACCTAACCTAACCTAACCTAACCTAACCTAACCTAACCTAACCTAACCTAACCTAACCTAACCTAACCTAACCTAACCTAACCTAACCTAACCTAACCTAACCTAACCTAACCTAACCTAACCTAACCTAACCTAACCTAACCTAACCTAACCTAACCTAACCTAACCTAACCTAACCTAACCTAACCTAACCTAACCTAACCTAACCTAACCTAACCTAACCTAACCTAACCTAACCTAACCTAACCTAACCTAACCTAACCTAACCTAACCTAACCTAACCTAACCTAACCTAACCTAACCTAACCTAACCTAACCTAACCTAACCTAACCTAACCTAACCTAACCTAACCTAACCTAACCTAACCTAACCTAACCTAACCTAACCTAACCTAACCTAACCTAACCTAACCTAACCTAACCTAACCTAACCTAACCTAACCTAACCTAACCTAACCTAACCTAACCTAACCTAACCTAACCTAACCTAACCTAACCTAACCTAACCTAACCTAACCTAACCTAACCTAACCTAACCTAACCTAACCTAACCTAACCTAACCTAACCTAACCTAACCTAACCTAACCTAACCTAACCTAACCTAACCTAACCTAACCTAACCTAACCTAACCTAACCTAACCTAACCTAACCTAACCTAACCTAACCTAACCTAACCTAACCTAACCTAACCTAACCTAACCTAACCTAACCTAACCTAACCTAACCTAACCTAACCTAACCTAACCTAACCTAACCTAACCTAACCTAACCTAACCTAACCTAACCTAACCTAACCTAACCTAACCTAACCTAACCTAACCTAACCTAACCTAACCTAACCTAACCTAACCTAACCTAACCTAACCTAACCTAACCTAACCTAACCTAACCTAACCTAACCTAACCTAACCTAACCTAACCTAACCTAACCTAACCTAACCTAACCTAACCTAACCTAACCTAACCTAACCTAACCTAACCTAACCTAACCTAACCTAACCTAACCTAACCTAACCTAACCTAACCTAACCTAACCTAACCTAACCTAACCTAACCTAACCTAACCTAACCTAACCTAACCTAACCTAACCTAACCTAACCTAACCTAACCTAACCTAACCTAACCTAACCTAACCTAACCTAACCTAACCTAACCTAACCTAACCTAACCTAACCTAACCTAACCTAACCTAACCTAACCTAACCTAACCTAACCTAACCTAACCTAACCTAACCTAACCTAACCTAACCTAACCTAACCTAACCTAACCTAACCTAACCTAACCTAACCTAACCTAACCTAACCTAACCTAACCTAACCTAACCTAACCTAACCTAACCTAACCTAACCTAACCTAACCTAACCTAACCTAACCTAACCTAACCTATCCTAACCTAACCTAACCTAACCTAACCTAACCTAACCTAACCTAACCTAACCTAACCTAACCTAACCTAACCTAACCTAACCTAACCTAACCTAACCTAACCTAACCTAACCTAACCTAACCTAACCTAACCTAACCTAACCTAACCTAACCTAACCTAACCTAACCTAACCTAACCTAACCTAACCTAACCTAACCTAACCTAACCTAACCTAACCTAACCTAACCTAACCTAACCTAACCTAACCTAACCTAGCCTAACCTAACCTAACCTAACCTAACCTAACCTAACCTAACCTAACCTAACCTAACCTAACCTAACCTAACCTAACCTAACCTAACCTAACCTAACCTAACCTAACCTAACCTAACCTAACCTAACCTAACCTAACCTAACCTAACCTAACCTAACCTAACCTAACCTAACCTAACCTAACCTAACCTAACCTAACCTAACCTAACCTAACCTAACCTAACCTAACCTAACCTAACCTAACCTAACCTAACCTAACCTAACCTAACCTAACCTAACCTAACCTAACCTAACCTAACCTAACCTAACCTAACCTAACCTAACCTAACCTAACCTAACCTAACCTAACCTAACCTAACCTAACCTAACCTAACCTAACCTAACCTAACCTAACCTAACCTAACCTAACCTAACCTAACCTAACCTAACCTAACCTAACCTAACCTCTAACCTAACCTAACCTAACCTAACCTAACCTAACCTAACCTAACCTAACCTAACCTAACCTAACCTAACCTAACCTAACCTAACCTAACCTAACCTAACCTAACCTAACCTAACCTAACCTAACCTAACCTAACCTAACCTAACCTAACCTAACCTAACCTAACCTAACCTAACCTAACCTAACCTAACCTAACCTAACCTAACCTAACCTAACCTAACCTAACCTAACCTAACCTAACCTAACCTAACCTAACCTAACCTAACCTAACCTAACCTAACCTAACCTAACCTAACCTAACCTAACCTAACCTAACCTAACCTAACCTAACCTAACCTAACCTAACCTAACCTAACCTAACCTAACCTAACCTAACCTAACCTAACCTAACCTAACCTAACCTAACCTAACCTAACCTAACCTAACCTAACCTAACCTAACCTAACCTAACCTAACCTAACCTAACCTAACCTAACCTAACCTAACCTAACCTAACCTAACCTAACCTAACCTAACCTAACCTAACCTAACCTATCCTAACCTAACCTAACCTAACCTAACCTAACCTAACCTAACCTAACCTAACCTAACCTAACCTAACCTAACCTAACCTAACCTAACCTAACCTAACCTAACCTAACCTAACCTAACCTAACCTAACCTAACCTAACCTAACCTAACCTAACCTAACCTAACC